>JALIGW010000005.1:38418479-38465979 GCA_023053685.1 Diadophis punctatus similis | reverse complement strand
GTCGGAAGAAGGAAGATCTATCCAGCACTGAGGAAATGATGTTGATGGTTGTGTAACTGAATGAAATGGCGAAAGAAAGAAATTTTTCTTTCTCTTCTTTTTATTATTACATTTTAAAGATTATATAAATGAAAGATATATAATGGAGTAAATTAACAGCCTGAGATACTGAAATGTTGATTGATTAATAATATGCTTGATTTTTAGATTATGCTTAAAAGGGTTTGAACAACAAGGAGTTAAAGATTTAGAGAAATTTGGAAATTAAGAATTTGTTAGTATAATTTAATTTTATTTTTATTGAATATTATACCCTGTGCTTTCTCTGGGAAGTCGGGGGTGGGTGGGTGAGAGGGGGGGAAGGGGAGGGGGATGGGGATGGGGGAAGGGGGGGAGAAAAAGAGAAAAATGTCTGTACTTTGTACTAATAAAACTTTTTGAATTAAAAAAAAAGATGTAAGCCATGGGACAAAGTTAGTTCCTCAATCCATATCAAGTGTTGCAATATTTATTTATTTATTTATTTATTTATAGTTAAATTTATAACTATCAGGACTCAGGGCGGTGAACAGCCAAGTAAAAATACAATATAAACATTAAAATATATATACATTTAAAAGAAAATATTAGATGTGGCCCTGATTTAAGACAATATAACTAAAATTTGGTAAAATTTGGTAAATTTTATATATAATGTAGTTGCTCCAGTGGTGAAATGCTGCCGGTTCGGGCGGGCCAGTTGTTCGTTGCAGAGCCGATGGAGCTGGCGGCGGTCGTGGCGCGGGCTTCTCCCGCCCGCTTCCCCTGCCCGCCTGGACCCCGCCAATTGGGTTATTTTGCCCTCTGCGCATGCGCAAAGCGTTCTGCACATGCACAGAGCATAGAGCTCAAATGGCGGCATCCAGGAGGGCGGGGGAAGCGGGTGGGAGAAGCCCCGCGCCGCAACCGCTGCCAGCTCCATCGGCTCTGCAACGAACGACTGGCCCTCCCGAACTGGCAGCATTTCACCCCTGAGTTGCTCTCTCTCTCTCTCTCTGACATGCACATGCACACACACACACACACACACACACACACACACACACACACACATACACACACACACACACACACACCTTTGATGCATGGTTGGGAGGATGAAATATGGTGTTAAATTTGACAGTCGCATGCCAGTGAAGAAATAAACCCTGATGACAGATGTCCCAGTTTCCACCAGGACAGACCAGTAAAATGATTTGCCCAGTCTCCAACCTACCCTTTGTGGGTAAGGTTGTGGAGAAAGTGATGGCGCTCCAGCTCCTGCAGTTGTTGGATGACATTGATTATCTGGATCCCTTCCAATCGGGGTTCAGGCCCGGCTACAGCACGGAGACTGCTTTGGTCACCCTGATGGATGACCTCTGGTGGGCCCGGGATGGAGGTCATTCCTCCATCTTGGTGCTTCTTGACCTCTCAGCGGCTTTCGGTACCATTGACCATGGTATCCTTATGCATCGTCTCGGCGAGGTGGGAGTGAGCGGCACTGTTTTACGGTGGTTCTCCTCCTACCTCTCCGATAGGATGCAGTCGGTGTTGGCAGGAGGACAGAGGTCGATCCCTAGGCCCCTGATTTGCGGGGTGCCTCAGGGCTCGGTCCTCTCATCCATCCTGTTTAACATCTACATGAAACCGCTGGGTGAGATCATCTGTCAACATGGGGTGAGGTTCCAGCACTGTGCTGATGACACCCAGTTATACATCTCCACCCCGAGCTGTGGATGTGATGTGACGGTGCCTGGACGATGTTAGGGTCTGGATGGGTAGGAACAGGCTCAAACTCAATCCTGACAAGACTGAGTGGCTGTGAATATTGCCCCCCAAGGACTATGTTGATCGTCCCTCCTTGGTTCTTGGGGGAGAGAAATTAACTCCCTCGGAATGTGTCCGCAATTTTGGTGTCCTCCTAGATCTACAGCTTAAATTGGATCAACACCTTACAGCTGTGGCTAGGGGGACCTTTGCACAGGTTCGTCTGGTGCACCAATTGCGGCCTTACTTAGAGAGGGAGGCTCTACTCACGGTCACTCATGCCCTCATTACCTCCTGGCTGGATTACTGTAACGCGCTCTACATGGGGCTACCCTTGAAGAGTATCCAGAGACTGCAATTGGTGCAAAATGCAGCTGCGCGAGCTGTGGTGGGTGCACCAAGATACACCCACGTGACACCTCTTTTCCGCCAGCTGCATTGGCTGCCCATTAGTCTCTGGTTGCAATTTAAGGTGTTGGTTATGACCTTTAAAGCCCTACATGGCTCAGGACCAGGCTACTTGCAGGACCGCATCCTGCCACATACTTCCCTACGACCAGTTAGGTCCCACAGAGTTGGTCTCCTCCATGTCCCGTCAACCAAACAATGCCGGTTGGCGGGACCGCAAGGGAGAGCTTTCTCTGTGGGAGCTCCCTCTCTTTGGAACCAACTCCCCCCAGAGATCCGAACTATCCCCACCCTGCTGGCCTTCCGCAAAGTCGTGAAAACATGGCTTTTCAAGCAGGCGGGCTAAAACTAGACCAATGGAAACATCAGTGGTCTGCCCGCGTATGAATGATGACAATGTTTTTGAAATCTTTTATAATTGTTTTTAATTAATATTATTATGCTTTTTATTGATTGTTCCTCTTACATGTTGTACGCCGCCCTGAGTCCCTCGGGAGTTGGGCGGCTTATAAGAAGGAATAAATAAATGAATAATAAATAATAAAAGAGTGTCATGACTCTCAGCAAATTTCATTAACCATAAACACATCTGGGATCATTAACATCTAATTAGTCATACAAATATGGGAAAAACAGCTTGGAATTTCTATCTTGTCCAAATAAGGTCACTGCACATTATGTTCTCCCCATTGTTCATGGTTTCCAATTATGATTTTTTTTCTGTTGGGTTCATATATTTGAACAAACAAGAGGTCAACAAAATATATTATGATTACTGTTACATGCCGTTCTATATTGCCATCTGGAGAGCCAGTTTGGTGTAGTGGTTCAGGCATCAAGCTTGAAACCGGAAGACTGTTGAGTTCTAGTCCTGCCTTAGGCACAAAGTGAGCTAGGTGACCCTCGGCCAATTGCTCTCAGCCCTAAGGAGCAGGCAGGGACAAATAATTTCTGAAATCTTGCCAAGAAAACTGCAGGGGCTTGTCCAGGCAGCCATCAGGAGTCAATAATGACTCAAAGGCACGTACACGCATGCACACACTATGGCAGAAGTGAACGTTTCTTTGTTTCTGTGATACCTCCTGCTGGTATTCACTTTTGTCTGGTCTTTTGCAGTAGCAATATATTTCACTAACTTCCTCTGACCAGAACAAAACTTTCAACAGCTTTCTGTCTCGTTTTTTCATTTTGGGGAAATAGTATAAGATCAGATACTAAATCAAATGATCTCTGATTTTTCTTTTAGGGCCTCGTTTATAGCTAAATCTTGAAATAAATAAAAAGAAAAAAACACGAGGAACAAATTAGTTGCCAAGACAACTTTTAAAAAATCTGCAGCTGTATTGCCTCTTATGAAACCAATAAAAGGAAGTATTTTCTTTCACATTCACAAATAAAGTGTGTTAAATCAGACAGTTCCACCTAAAGGCTGGTCCTGGGTTAATCTGCCAGTAAAATCATGAGGTTGGACATTATATTTTCAGGCGTTTCAGTACAGCACCCAGAAAGGTGAGACACAGATATGAGCAGGATTATTTTTATACCTACAAATGGAGCTGAGATGGCAGTAAAAAGGTAAGAAATGTATTGATAGTCCTTACTGAAACGAATTAAAGGGTTTTGATTGCTCTGTTTGTCTAACTTTGGTTAACTATTTTTAGAGTGGGAGAGTGGCTGCAACTCATAAACAGAGGTCTCCATAACTATTTCCCACATCTAGTGTAAGCTACAGCTCAGAGTTACAGTACAAACATCCTGCTTTAACTGGAGATGGAGATGGTGGATGGAGGTCACGGTGGGTTGTTTATTAGTGTTTCGGTTTTAACAATCAGCAGTTTCAGCAAGGGTGATAAAAGGTGACTGAATGGTTAGCTCCGGAATGCTGACATAGCCGATGTGAAGTAATGATGTGTGGGAGAGAGACAGTGAGAGATACATAAACAAAGTGTAAAAAAGTAACTGTTCCAAACTGTGAGGGGAGATTATTTAGAACAGGGGTCTCCAACCTTGGCAACTTTAAGCAAAGCTGGCTGGGGAATTCTGGGAGTTGAAGTCTGCCAGGCTTAAAGTTGCCAAGGTTGGAGACCCCTGATTTAGAACATCGCAAACAGAACCTTCTTTCCGAGGGTTTCTTGCCACCAGTCGGGCTGAGACTCCTGAGACTTCTTAGTTGGTCAGGCTGGAAAGATTTTTTTCAACAAGAACTTTTCCCTTCAGTCCAACTCTAGGCAAAAATAAAAAGGTCTTTTGGTTCTCCCTGCCCAGAAATACAGACTTTAACAAACTTTGTGCCAACTCAGAAACACAAACGTTAGCTAAGTAACCAGCTAATTTGCATGTGGGGAAGGCACATGCATAAGGAATAAGGAATTCTCCTTTTAAGTCAATGAAGTCAAATCTCTAGATTATTAAAATGAATTTACTGGGAAAGGGGACTATCAGAAAACTAAGGAAGGCAACACTCACATAGCCATAATTCCTTAAACAAGTTTTGGGGTTTCAATATACAGATACATTCAGAGAGCTTTTACAAAGAAGATAGCTAGAAAAATAATTTGGATTGTCTTTTTTCTTATTTCCAATGAGGATTTTTCTTCTTTCTTCTAGTCTAGTAGATCCTTTTCTCAGTTTCTTGTTGCTTGGCCCATTCATGGAAAATAGTCCCTCTCTATTATTTTAGGCTAGCCAATAAATCCAGAAATTATCTAGAGCTGACTCCATCTTCCTAACAAGGCCTGATTGGATTATAAAAGCACTGATTAATTTTCACCATATGTACCATTCCATAACGAACAGATCATAAGGCAATTTATCAGTAAACACATTGAAAACAATGAAATAATTAGTACCAGGTGTGGATTTGTTAAAAACAAAACAGTCCTATGTCATTTTTTGATCAGGAACCTTTCTTAATAGGTTTTGGGGATGCTGTAGATATTATATACTGAGACCTCAGTAAACCAGTAGTGAGTTCTAAAACCCTTTACTACTGGTTCTCATGCGTGCTCGCGCACGTGCGCGACGCTTCTGCACATGCGCAGAAGTGTTCTGGGAGGATGGGTGGAGCCTCCCACTGCCGGCGCTACCGGTTCTAAGAACCGGGCCGAACTGGGAGCAACCCACCGCTGCAGTAAACCATTTGGCAAATTATCCCGTGATTGTTGATTAGCAAATTATTAAATATGGACTGGATAACATGACAATTACAAAATGCATAGATAGCTCAAAAATTGTACCCAAGGAATACTAATCAATGGTTTCGTACAGAGGCATCCACAATATCCAGGTGTTTTCAACATTATTATTAGATTTTTATCCTGTGATGAACATAACTAATATTCCTGCCTCCAATTTTTCTCTATAAGAACAACTCGGTGAGGTGAGTGAGGTGAGTGAAGGAGGGAGAGAGAGAGACAGAGGGAGGGGGGAGAGAAAGGGGGGGCTCAAAGTCACCCAGATGGCTTTCATGCTTAAGGGAGGCCTTCAACTCACTGGCTCCTCTTCTGGGAATATGTCACAACACACATAGAAGGGGTGGGGGAGAGCTTGCATTGCTCAGTTTGACTCTCTTTGTCCCTGTAATAGTCACTGCTGGTTTCTCATCAAATTAGAATGTCAACTTTGACAACTGTAAGATGTGTGGGCAGCCTGGCTGGGGAATTCTGGGAGTTTCATTTTTTTTTAAATTAAATTTCTAACCACCAATCTTATTTAAGTGAGGTTGGTTGGACAGTTTACAAACATAAAATAATATAAAAACATTACTTAAAGCATAGTTAAAAACAAAATGAAAAACAAGGTCAAAATGTACAAGTATAAAATTAGAGTTAAAACATTAACAAAGCTAAAAGGTTAACAAGGTCGAGGGAGCACTCTCAAGCCATCAGCCACCCCCAGAGTTGCGTAACACTCTTAGATCCTCATGCTAATTGGCAGAGCCAGGTCTTAACATTCTTCTGGAAGGCTACAAGAGGCAGGGGACTCTCCTCACCTTCTGCGTTAAGATTTTTCAAAGAGTGGGGGCAATAGCGGAGAAGGCCCTTTCTTCGTAGTCAAAGTTTTTTAACTGACAGGATTCATAGAAAGCCCTCCCTGCCTGACCAGGTGGGATGGGTTAGTGTAATTGGGAGGATTGACGTCCACACATCTTAAAAGTTACCAAGGTTGAGAAATATTGAAGTAGAGCAGTGCTTCTCAATTATTTTCTGTTACACCCCTCCCCTAGGAAGAAGTAAATATTTCACGCCCCCCAACTCTCCGATCTGGGCCCCAATGGAATTTTAGTGTTAATATTTATTATTTTACTTATTATAAGCTGCAAGCAAACTATTGGCTGGGGAAGGCTGCTCTACCCACTTACCTGGGAGTAAGTCACACTGAACTCAGTGGAGCCTGTTTTTGGTTAGGCAGGCATAGGCTACCGAGATTAGGGCCCTCTTTTGACACGGGGCCAGGCCAGCTTAATCAAGCCGATGTTTTGGGGTCACAGGCCTGGCCCATAAGCACCGCCTCTGCCGGGCACTCACAGCAAATAGTGTGGAAGGAGGCTTTAGGGTGCCGTTTGAAGCTTTCGCCCAGCTGCAGAGGATGCTCCTCTTTGTCCAGCAGCAGGTTTGCCATGCTGTTCATGGCTACCGCGGCACCCGCTGAGAACAACAAGAACCCACGCAGCCGCCCCGCCCTGCCTGGCTGCCTTCTCTTCCGGGCTCGGAGCAGCGTGCAACTGGGAAAACATTCCCCGTCCGGGCGAATCGATCGAGAGGGACCACGCATGTTCCCTGGGTCACACGCGCGCCCCGTGGCATTGCTCCATGCCCCCGCGGGGGGGGCGCCCCACTATTTGAGAAACACTGAAGTAGAGAGAGGCATCAAATAGATTACCACCAGAATCAGTCCTGTGTCCTCTACTTGTTAAGCTTGTCATTAATAATTTGAATGATGACTTGGAGAAAATTCCTACCGTGTTTCCCCGAAAATAAGACATGTCCCGAAAATAAGCCCCACAGGGCTTTTCGGAACATGCCTTGAAATAAGCCACCCCCCGAAAATAAGTCCCCCCAACTACTTCCGGGGGAAGGGGGGGAACATGCCGGGAGCCGCTCTTTTTGCGGCGGCACTCTTTTGGCCTGAAAAGAGAGAGAGAGATCCCTCAAGAAGTTTCCCTGCAAAGACCTGCTGAAAAGAGAAGCCGCGAACTTCCAGACGCTGGTAAGATGAGCGCCTCGCAGCCCGGCCCTCCCCTGCATTCCCCGCCACCCCCAAATTGTGTCTGATGATCTTCTGGAAGTTCTGGATGTGCGTCTGGAAGTTCGCGGCTTCTCTTTTCAGCAGGTCTTTGTAGGGAAACTCCTTCAATGTAAAGGAGAAGTTATCGCGAGTGCGACCAATTAACAACTTTTCGCACTCGCGATAACTTCTCCTTTACATTGAAGGAGTTTCCCTCAAAGACCTGCTGAAAAGAGAAGCCGCGAACTTCCAGACGCTGGTAAGATCATCAGGCACAATTTGGGGGGGAATGCAGGGAAGGGCCAGGCTGCGAGGCGCTCACTTTACCAGCGTCTGGAAGTTCACCGCTTCCCTGTCACCGCCTTCCTCACTCGCGTCGCGCCCCGCCCCATCCCTCGCCCGAAGTACTCAAAGTCCTTCAAAGCATTTTAAAGGGATGCGTTTTGCCTGCCATGAAGGGAACCAATGTTCCCCGAAGAACAGGAGGCAAGCATTGGTTCCCTTCATGGCAGGCAAAACGGATCCCTTTAAAATGCTTCGAAGGACTTTGAAGCATTTTGAAGGGACGCCCGCCACGCCACGCCCTCCCGCCCTGCCAAACTCCAGCGCGAGACGCCCCTCCTACCTTGATCGCGTTCTTTCAGTCTTCTCTCCACGGCAGCCCATTCTAAAAGAACGCCTCGCGAGTTCGAGAACTTTGAACTCGCGAGACGTTCTTTTGGAATGGGCTGCCGTGGAGAGAAGACCGTAAGAACGCGACGGAGGTCCCGGGACAAGTCCCAGGTAGGACGCCTGCCCCGCCCTGCCCCACCCCACCCCACCAAGAGAGACGCACCACTTACTGGAGTTTTGCAGCTCCGTGGTCTCTCGGCTTGTCTGTTTGCAAGTTTTTTCCCCTAAAGAGACTGGCCGAGAGACCACGGAGCTGGCAAACTCCAGTAAGTGGTGTGTCTCGTGCCCCGCCCCGCCTGCACCCCAAAAATTATAAGCCACCCCCCGAAAATAAGGCCAGGGGCATTTTTGGGGGGGTCAAAAAAATATAAGCCCCTGTCTTATTTTCGGGGAAACACGGTACTAAGTTTCCAGAAGATTAAAAAAAACAACCTGGATGATTTAGTAGCATACTAGAACTTAGAAATAAATTTTAAAATAATCTTGATAAAGTGGGAGAAATCAACTGAAAATAACAACTAAACCTAGCAGAAACAAATGCAAAGTTCTTCACTTGCAAGATAAAAATCAAAGGCAGATATATAGGATGTGGGGGTACCTGGGTAAGTAATAATGTTCATAAAAATTTCTTGAAAAAGTTCATTGAAAACTAAATATGAGCAAGCAGTCTGATGTGGCTGCAAAGCATCAAATGTCATTTTAAATCGCATCAACAGAAATATAATTTCTAAATGACGGGAAGCAATTATGGCAAGCTTTTTTCCTTTGGTCAGACCAAATGTGTGCAGTTCTGGCACCACACTTTAAAGTAAGAGAAAGTGGAACAGGTTTAGAGAGGACAACAAAGATGATTAAGTGGGCTAGAAACAAAGTTCTTTGAAGAGACATGGAAATAACTGGTTAGCCTTGAGAAGGAAAAATTGAGTGGGGACATGACACACTCATGAAATGCCTGAAAGGAAGCCACATAGAAGATCAAGAGGCTGAATAATGGATTGTAGTTACAGGAAGGCACAAGCTAAGTGACTAGTAGAGGGGAAATAATGTGCTAACAGCAAAACAATTTGCCAGTACAGGTAGTTACACAGAGAAGTGATATGCTTCCATAACTGGATGGATTCATACTATCTGTCTACTATTCATACTGTATTATCTACTCCTCGTGTTTCCTTGAAAATAAGACTGGGTCTTTTTTTGGGCCCCAAAATAAGCACCTGGGCTTATTTTGGGGGGTGTCTTATTTTTTTTCATGTAAGGGAGGCCCTCTTTTGCTTGCTCAGGGTGGGGCAGGAGGCCACGCAGTGTGCCAATGTTGCCTCCGCAATGCAGAGGGGTGGAGCTGCCCCATGCATACCGCACCAGCTTACCTCAGGGCCCCGTAGGCAGGCCATCCATGCTCCAACATGTGCCTCACGTCGCAGCAATCCACCAGCCCCGTCCAGTAAGACCCCGCGTGGCCACCGGCCCACTTCTTCTGCTTGCTCGCAGCCACAACGGAGCAGGAGGGAGAGCGATGTGCCAGTGTCGCAGCCATGAGGTGAGGCAGGGGTGGGTGGAGCTGCCCCACGCATCCCTTGCCGGCTTACCTCAGGGCCCTGCAGCCAGGCCGTCCATTGCCCGACATCTGTGTCACCTCACGGCCACGGCACCAACACACCACTCAGCCTCTTGTTCCATTGAGGCAGCAAGCAAGCAGAAGAAGTTCTGCTGCCACGATGCAGCTGTCGGGGCATGGATGGCCTGGCTGCGGAGGCCCTGAGGAAAGCCAGTGCAGGGCGCATGAAACAGCTCTACCACCACCCCGCCTCACCTTGTGGCTGTGGCACCACAAGCAACCAGATGGAATGGGCGGCTGGGTGGCTGCTCAAGCTCTTAAGTAGGGTTTATTTTGGGAGTAGGGCTTATATTAGGCACACACAAAAAAACACGCTAGGACTTATTTTCGAGATAGGTCTTGTTTTCAGGGAAACAGGGCATTTTATCTGTCTCAGAAGCTTTAACCTGGATTCCTATACAAGAAAGAGACTTCTAAATCGATGATTCTATCAAAAGAATTGATTGGGAGACACTTTAAAAAAAAACACAATCAAATCTATTCAGGTCTCCAAGCATGGAGTCAATTTATCAGATGCTTTAAGAAGCACCATTGTGCTATACAAAAAACTAAGTGTTTGCCAGTACAAGTAAACTAGGGATTACTGGAGAGATGTAAAAGCAATAGATATAATAATTGTAGCTCTGGAGGTCGCAACCAAGATCAGGATTAGAAGATGTATTGCCCCAAATCTGTTCCCAGTTGGCACTTGCATTGTGAGAGAAGCCTCTAGGTTTTCTTAGGGAAGTTTCTTTCCCAATACAGTAATCCCTCGTTTTTCACTGGGGTTACGTTCCAAAAAGAACCCATGATAGGCAAAATCCGTGAAGTAGGAACCTTTATTTTTAACCTTTACAGCCCAACAACCTGGTGGCGTTCGCGGCGTGGGGCTTCCCCCGCCCGCTTCCCCCGCCCGCCTGTACGCCGGCATCTGCGTTCTTTTGCCCTCTGCACAAGCAGAACGCTTTGCGCATGCGCAGAGGGCAAAAGAACGCAGATGCCGACATCCAGGAGAGACTGTTTAGCCAATCAGAATGCAGAACACAATGCATGATGCAAATCCGTGAAGCAGCGAGACCGTGAAAGGTGAACCGCGATATAGCGAGGGATTACTGTACAAAGAACAGCAAGTGTAGAGATAAGATATTGGACTAGATGGGGGCAATTCAGATTCTGGTCTGCCTTCACCCAAAGAAGCTTCTGGGCCTATAATTCTCTTTCAGGATTCTAGGGGGAGGAATAGAAAAAGAGTACAATGTATGCCATGCTGAGTTCTTGAAGGAAAGCAAGTTATAAATCTAATACTTGAACATGAATGTAACATTGTTTGCTTCTGGAGTTTTTTCACATAGCTGGACTTTTAGTACACACAAGCTAAGTTATTATCAGGTGCCTTTTCCCAACTTTATGCCTTCTGCTGCAGAGGAATCAGGGTTTCATTCAGCCCCGCTTTAATGTCATCAACCACCTGCCTATGAAAGACAGATAGCAGAAATCAAAATCGTCTATTTTTTTCCCTTCCTTTTGGCAGAAACCATACATGTAGCACAGAGAGCATTTTACTGGAGTTAAAGATATATAGATCTATACTCTTGGAGTTACCATTGAACAAATGGTTAAGATGATTGTATACAATGATATCTATGTAGATGAAGGCATCTGATATATAAGGAACAACCACAGCTGAAAAGCAAAGCCCTTGAGCCATTACATAACACAACTGGCACTTGATTATTTCTTCAGATATGCAGTTGCCTTCTCATTACACATGAAGAAATAAGTGGAACTGTTTTCATCATATGCAAGTTTCTGTAGAGCCTATTTGAACAGGATCCCTGAACAAACTATCATTAGCCACTATTTTATGCTGAGATAAGGGACAAGCTAATGGCAAGAAAGCCAAATAAATTCATCAGTGAAAAAGTCATCCACTAAGCAGCCAATAGTTGACTCTCAAGTACCATGGCATAAGCATGTAGCCAATCTGGTATCATCCAGATTTGGAAAAGCTACTAAAATCCATGGACAGCATGATCAATGGTCCAGGGCATTCAAGAAGTGCCCCAGAATTTTGCTTAATGTATAGCCATTTGATTAAACTTTTTACCATTTGAAACAAACACTTCTGGCTTATCAGTCCCCAATCGTGTTAATTTCTGATTATTTCTGTAGCTGGTATGTTTTATATCAGATATCTATCCAGTTCTAAGGTTGCCTCATTTAATGCATCCTTACCAATTTCCCCTTGGGCTTTGGCTCTGATTTCTTCAAACTGATCTCATTCCTTTTCTCTCTTACATATTACTCTTTTTAGATTGCACAGCTGTGGGAAAGATGTGTATTTCCTTTATTCTTGTACACTACCTTGCAATTACAAGTACTTTCTAGAGGAAAAAAAAAAGAATATATTATGATATAAAGCATCACTTTTTTCAGCATATATACATTAACCAAATTCTGCATATTCTGCTTTCTCATTAGTAATAGTAAATAGAAACCCTCTAAGAGATAAATCCCCACACTAGCAAGTCAATTGCAGTATTAAGATGGATATCTACCAACGTCTAGTAGAAACTTGTTCAAAACAAGGGACAACAGTTTAGCTATCAAACAATTTGGATACAAGGATCCTTAATGCCTGTATCCACACAACTTAATAAATCTCTATAGAAGGTTATTAATGCTACACATCCAGTTCTTTAATCATGTTTAGAGGTAACAGACAATATACATCTTCTAAGAAGCTAATAACATTAATTAGACTTAGCTGAAATTTAAATCAACTAACCTGCGATTTTATTGTTCTTCACAAATCGATAATGCCAGCTGCTCCAATTTAAAGCTATGTGTGATATAAGTAGCTGCAGAGAAGTTTTCCAACTTATTCAAAGAGCTTTGGACTATTGGGGAAATGGTGGGGAAATGATAGTAGCATATGACGTTTCAATATGCTTCTATAGACCCTTATTTTATTTTATTTTATTGCAAATTGTGCTTAGCAAGAATATGTTTTTCTTATGTGTAGACCAACAAGTTTGGTAAATCCAGTTATTATGGTGTATACTTCTTAGCTGCAGAGTGCCATGTAGTTCAGATTGGCAATTTTACAAATTAGAGGTAGGCAGACAGACAGACAGATGCCATGATTTAGCTCAATGTATGAATCTAGCCAGTTAACATATTTGCAAACTAAGTTAGTGTGTACAGTAATTCTATCTACATATATGCACCAGAAATATATAATACAGAAAATCAGGCTAGGCAGAAACAGCCAAGGAAACTTGGTGTTTCCATGACCTGATGCCCTTAGGAAACCTTTATATTGACAGGGTTTATATTTTATTCATGTTCTATTTATTTATTTATTTATTTATTTATTTTATTTGTCAAACATGTATAGTAGTAATTTGTATAAACATAAGTAAAAAGTAACGATAAAAGAGGACAATAGGACAGTAGGACAGGGACGGTAGGCACAGTGGTGCGCTTATGCCCGCCCCTTACAGACCTCTTAGAAACGAGGAAAGGTCGACTGTAGACAGTCTAAGGTTAAAGTTTTTGGGGTTTGGGGAAGAAACCACAGAGTCAGGTAGTGCATTCCAGGCATTGATCACTCTGTTGCTGAAGTCGTATTTTCTGCAATCGAGTTTGGAGCGCTTTACATTTAGTCTGAATCTATTACGTGCTCGTGTATTGTTGCGGTTGAAGCTGAAGTAGTCATTAACAGGAAGGACATTTTGGTATATGATTTTATGAACTACATTTAGATCAGATCGGAGGCGACGTAGTTGTAAATTGTCTAATCCCAGTATTTCAAGTCTGGTGGAATAAGGTATTTTGTTGTGAGCGGAGGAGTGAAGGACTCTTCTTGTGAAATATTTCTGGACTCTCTCGATTGTATTTATGTCTGATATGCAGTGCGGGTTCCAGACAGGTGAGCTATATTCCAGAATTGGTCTAACAAATGTTTTGTATGCTCTCGTTAGTAATGTGATGTTGCCAGAGAAGACGCTACGCAAGATTAGATTAACAACTCTTAGTGCCTTTTTGGCAATGTTGTTACAGTGGGCTCTAGCACTTAGGTCGTTGGATATGAGTACTCCAAGGTCTTTATTTCTCTCCCTTCTTAGACTAAATCAGATTAATACTAACCATATTTTTAACAGACAGTGAAGGCACTATTCCCTAGGTCTGCAGAATCAGCATGAACACCGCTTTTATCTCAAGGGCATGGTAAAATCTGTTAATGTCAAAAAAGCACAACAGGGCTGGGTGTGATAAGTAGTAGATAGAAGACCACCAGAAAACTAGAAAACTCTTGTCCAGCCTGGGCAGTTTTTAAAAATTCATCCCATAAGAAAGCAATGGAGACATTAAATTAACAGGAGGGGAGGGACGGGAGGTAGAAATATGGACCCACAGTGTGAACAGCATTGTGGTACATGTAAAAAGATGTGAGATTTCAACTACAATGCCACAAGCACCATCTTGTCTGTTTTGATTTCCTCTTCAGATGTCAACGCATGTAATCACCAAAGTTAACTTTCAACTCTAGGAGTTTTTATCTTTTACCAAACAACAGGCTGGTCTGATTGGGGGGGGGGGGGGGAAGAGTTTGAGAAAATGTTAAGCACTAAGAAGAATCCTCTATCTGACCATTTTAAAAAGACAAGCAAGGGATCTTCTGGGTTTTCACATTTTAAAAAGTGAATCTAGATGAATTACTATAGATGGAAGTAGTATACTATAGATGGAACTGGACTGCCATTTGTCTCAAATGGTGTAGGAACTCCTGCTTGAGCAGGGGGTTGGACTAGATGACCTACAAGGTCCCTTCCAACTCTAATAATAAATCTAAATCTAGTACACTTTCAACCAACCCTTTTCAGCAGTGTTTGACTATTGTAAACCTAATTGCTGCATTTTCACAGGTGCTAGCTCACCAGGCCAACCTACAGTCATAGTCTGCTAAGCTGTTGTCTCCCAGTTGCTACAGCACAACTGTCAGAAGAAACATGACTGCAGTGGAAACAGTTGGAAAAGGAGAAATCAACAGAAGGAGGCAAAAATGACAAGAATTTCAATTGACTTTGTCTAAAAAAACATATAGTATCAATAAGAAAATGAGTGCATCACTGATACTGGGACAAAAAGCTCAGAGCAATTGCTGCTTCTACATGGCTGCCTAAGACCTTTAAAAACTGAAAGAAAAAGAAGCATGTGAATTCCTTGTTCTTGGCGATGAACTGGGAATCCTCATTGCAGAGCTGATCCTGTACATAACTATGTGCTTCTGTGCATGCCCAGAAGCAAAAAAACAAAATAGCGGCACCTACGCCGCCGCGAGAGCTGGTTCGGGGGTGTGACCAGCCGGCGATCACTCCCAGTTCGCGAGCGGTGGGAAATTCCCGCTACCGGTTCTATAGAACCGGTCCGAACCGGGAGCAACCCACCTCTGATAGACACATGGTACAAATCCCAGATGACATGTCAAATGTTTGTTATTGTTACATTCTCCAACATGGAAACCATGGCTTGGAGAATTCAAGGTGCAATGGCCTGAATCATACCAGGAACTCCCTGATATAGATGGTAGGAAGTTCTGTGAGTGATCTGAAGTGTGTGTGTGTGTGTGTGTTTGTGCATGTAATGATGGTAGCATATAAGGCTTCATTATGCTATGGTCCTTAATGTTTTTTGCAAATTTTGCTCAGCAAGAATGTGTTCTGCTTATAGATCATAGATTAACATGTTATAGATTAACATGTTTGGTAAATCCAGTTACTATGGTTTATAATTATTAGCTGCTATGCAGTGCATTGACCACAAAGAAGGCTGAGCATTGTAACCTATACCAGTGGGTCTAAGCAGGTGGAAGCATCTGGCAAATGCTGTGTGGGCTTGGAAGGTAAGGAGGTTGGGCCTGGTTAGTACTTGGATGGAAAACCAACAGGGAATTCTAGAGTTAAAGACTACACAAAGAAGTTGAAAAAACCTACTAGAACATAGCATAGCAATAAGAAACCAGTCATGCTACTACTGTATTCCAACAACTTAGTCATCCCTACACATGATATCCAGGTGATTACTGGAACTTAAGTTCAGTTCAGGGGTGTCTTTATTATACCTATATCCATACTTAGTTCTAATGGCTGGAAACACTCTTAACCCCACACGCATACATATATTAATTTCCTTCACGGATGTCCACCTACTTCTACCCTTTCATTTATAAATATTTTATTAAAAACAAATCTAGCAAGTCATTTTCCTACCCTAGTTTTTTTTCAGCTGTGTTTTAGCTGTGTGTTCTGCAGCTGTAATGATTTCTGAACATATTGGCAGGGAAAGGAGGAGAAATTGGAGGGTATGATGGAAGGTTGACACCTCATGTTTTATTGATGGAGTATCTCTTCCTGAAGGGTGAGGGCTAATGTGGGAGTTGGAGGAAGAGAAAGCTTGAAATAAAGCATCAATATACAGTTCAACTTGTAAATGGTAAGATATAGATTACGAGTTAGTTGGAGCTGTGTCAGAATGAGGGAAGAAAAATGAACAGCTGCCTAAAGTATCTGATGAAGGACACAAGGCCTGGTGGAAGTAAGATGGTAGCATTATCTGGTGAAGAACAGCTGGTTATAATAAAATAGCCCTGTAGATGTGGGATAACTAAGAAAAAGTCATAGGAGATTTGTGAGCCTACCGTGTTTCCCCGAAAATAAGACATGTCCCGAAAATAAGCCCCACAGGGCTTTTCGGAACATGCCTTGAAATAAGCCACCCCCAAAAAATAAGTCCCCCCAACTACTTCCGGGGGAAGGGGGGGACATGCCGGGAGCCGCTCTTTTTGCGGCGGCACTCTTTTGGCCTGAAAAGAGAGAGAGAGATCCCTCAAGAAGTTTCCCTGCAAAGACCTGCTGAAAAGAGAAGCCGCGAACTTCCAGACGCTGGTAAGATGAGCGCCTCGCAGCCTGGCCCTCCCCTGCATTCCCCGCCACCCCCAAATTGTGCCTGATGATCTTCTGGAAGTTCTGGATGTGCGTCTGGAAGTTCGCGGCTTCTCTTTTCAGCAGGTCTTTGTAGGGAAACTCCTTCAATGTAAAGGAGAAGTTATCGCGAGTGCGACCAATTAACAACTTTTCGCACTCGCGATAACTTCTCCTTTACATTGAAGGAGTTTCCCTCAAAGACCTGCTGAAAAGAGAAGCCGCGAACTTCCAGACGCTGGTAAGATCATCAGGCACAATTTGGGGGGGAATGCAGGGAAGGGCCGGGCTGCGAGGCGCTCACTTTACCAGCGTCTGGAAGTTCACCGCTTCCCTGTCACCGCCTTCCTCACTCGCGTCGCGCCCCGCCCCATCCCTCGCCCGAAGTACTCAAAGTCCTTCAAAGCATTTTAAAGGGATGCGTTTTGCCTGCCATGAAGGGAACCAATGTTCCCCGAAGAACAGGAGGCAAGCATTGGTTCCCTTCATGGCAGGCAAAACGGATCCCTTTAAAATGCTTCGAAGGACTTTGAAGCATTTTGAAGGGACGCCCGCCACGCCACGCCCTCCCGCCCTGCCAAACTCCAGCGCGAGATGCCCCTCCTACCTCGATCGCATTCTTTCAGTCTTCTCTCCACGGCAGCCCATTCTAAAAGAACGCCTCACGAGTTCGAGAACTTTGAACTCGCGAGACGTTCTTTTGGAATGGGCTGCCGTGGAGAGAAGACCGTAAGAACGCGACGGAGGTCCCGGGACAAGTCCCAGGTAGGACGCCTGCCCCGCCCTGCCCCACCCCACCCCACCAAGAGAGATGCACCACTTACTGGAGTTTTGCAGCTCCGTGGTCTCTCGGCTTGTCTGTTTGCAAGTTTTTTCCCCTAAAGAGACTGGCCGAGAGACCACGGAGCTGGCAAACTCCAGTAAGTGGTGTGTCTCGTGCCCCGCCCTGCCTGCACCCCAAAAATTATAAGCCACCCCCCGAAAATAAGGCCAGGGGCATTTTTGGGGGGGTCAAAAAAATATAAGCCCCTGTCTTATTTTCGGGGAAACACGGTAGTTTGTTCACTTCTCTGATTCTGATCCCTATTACAGCAGCAAAAGTAGTTAGCCATAATGTGGTTTATTCAAGTGTTAGCCCTGAAATGTTGTGCAACTCTGCCCAGTTGTGGATAATATATATAGTATGTGAAATCAAGCCATTTTCTGTTTTTTCCCCACTTTTCCTGCCTTCTGAATTTATGATATTACATACCAAAGGCAGAAGATTCAAACTTAATATCAGGTAAACCTCTCAATCATTCAGAAACACTTGTCAAATTCTCTCACTGCACATTTTCTAATCAAGATGAATTGAAATTGTTGCCATTATAATTTTCACTATAAACTTCTTAAAAGTATAATGTATGATTGATACAGAAATAGTTTTTTAGATGAATTGAATACACTACTGCAACACCTAAATATAATCCTTATGAAGCCCATATCATCGGGTTATTAATAAAATCCCCAGAATCAGTCTCCTTCTCCTACAAATGCTCTTTTAGTCTGAATACACTTGATATCTTTCATTATTTATAATTGCCTAATATCTTTTATTCCAGTTCTTAGATTAGTAATATGCATTTAGAATAAATAATACACAGAGATCTGCATTTCCTCTTGCAATTGAATTGATCACCTATCAGGATGTAATGGAGTCTGAATTCTCTTACCTAAGGAGAAGGAGGAAATAATGCATCTTACATTTCAATGGTAGCACTGTTTCCATTAGCCTGGGTGCTAATTCAGTGGAATTCAATGAGACGTACGGTACTTCTAAATAGAGTCATACAGGATTATAGTGTTCGTTTTGCCTTCAGATGAATACTTGTGCTATTAAAGAAGCCAATATTAAGAGTTATATTTGCCATTGCAAACCCAATTCCAGTCCAGTGTCAGAAACTTCTCATCTATCTTCCCGAGTATAACAGACAAGTTTAAAATTATTTTATTTATTTATACACAAATAAACAGTGATCTTAAAGAATTCTAAGTGGCTTCTTCTTCCTCCTTCCTCCTCCTTCCTTCTCCTTTTTCCTCCTTCCTCCTCCTTCCTCCTCGTTCTTCCTCCTCCTCCTCCTCCTCCTCCTCCTCCTCCTCCTCCTCCTCCTCCTCCTCCTCCTCTTCTTCTTCTTCTTCTTCTTCTTCTTCTTCTTCTTCTTCTTCTTCTTCTTCTTCTTCTCCTCCTCCTCCTCCTCCTCCTCCTCCTCCTCCTCCTCCTCTTCCTCCTCCTCTTCTTCTTCTTCTTCTTCTCCTCCTCCTCCTCCTCCTCCTCCTCCTCCTCCTTCTTCTTCCTTCTTCTTCCTCTTCTTCTTCTTCTTCATCATCATCATCATCCTAGCATTTTTCCTGCAGATGCAGGATCCGCTAAAGAAGTCTAAGTAGTTTAGAGAGATCAAAACCAAAATAAGCTAATGCAAGGCATAAATACAGTCACACCAAACCATTACATAATTTAGCCATCACACAACAGCAGCTCCATATCAGTCAGGTTCTAAATACCATTTTTATAAGGATACTGCATGTCATGGGAGCAGGAACCACCTGCACCTTACAAGGCAATTGTCACAAGGAAGGGGAAATTCTACAGAGGATGCCCACAGTGAAATACCTGAGAACCATGTATCGCCCCACTTCCCAGTCACTGACTGGACCTGCCCAACAAGAAGACGTGCCATAACATAGTGCTTCCAATTCTTAAACTTCATACTGTAAATGACTTGAAAGAATGCTGAGAGAAGGTCTAGCAGAACAGGCCACATTTCTTCCATTAATGAGGTTGACCAATGAAATTTTAGTACCATACTGTACAAGAGCCTGAATTCTGACTCCCACGGTCCAGAAAATCCATTTTTTCCAAGATTCTTTATAACTGTCATCCCGTCACTTTCTTCCACAACTATCTTCACAAGGGGAAGACTCGACCAATATTTGTTGAACTATAGCAGATCCAGAGCAGATTCTTAAAGTGGCAGACTGGTGCTTTTTCAAGGTTGTTGACACATTCCTCTCCCATTTACTGTTATTTGTATCTACCTTCCTGCCTCCTTTCTGGCTTGTGTAACCAATCAGGAGGAGCAGGAGTCAAGTCCTACAAGTATTGGAGTGAAGATCATATGGAATTTTGTGCTGCCCGCCAAGGCTTCCTAGTCACAGGCAATGTTAGCCATGAAGTGATCAGTCAGATGATTGCAGTTGACTGGATCTTCTAGTCTACGGGTGTCAAAATCACAGAGTCACGTTGCCATCATGTGACATTTTGCAATGTTTTTTCCCCTTCTCGGAGCTGGGGTAAGCATGGCCTGCACATGATGCATCTGGCCCGCGGGCCACTAGTTTGACACACCTGTGAATCTATCCATCTCCCCCAAGAAGGGAGTGGGTCACTTTGAACAGCACAGCTGTCATTCCACTGCTGCCATAAAGACAGTATGGTAAATTTGTTTTGCTGCCATTATTGCTACAATATAGGACCGTATTGTGTCTGATCCCTTTTTTGTTCTCTACCAGTACTGCTTCAAGCATCTATTCATCTATCTTGGAGCCCCAAAATAGCTGCTCAGGATTAGCAGGTGTAGAAAAACCATTTAGCAACAATCCTTTTTAGTGCCTGTTTGCATATGTATATCAGAGGCTAAAAAGGTATTTAACTGACAATGCCCCCCATTGTTGGGGAAAACCCCAAGTATTCATTTGGAAACCTTGGAGAGTCCATGTTGACATGTTACATCCATCAACCAATCTTCTGCTCTGCAATGACCTTTATATCCAAAGCAATTATATTTTTACTTCCTCCTTTACATTTTGAGTGGGTCCCATGGTTATGTAGCTGCAGTACAGGCAATAGGTGCACTTTTAAAATAAAGATAAAATCACCTTCAAGACAAATTTAACTCTGGGTAACAGATGCATCCGTGGCAGCTTTCTTGGGAATGGTACAGCAATGGTTTCTTTCTGCCTTCTTTGGGAACATTTTCCAATTTCTCAGTCTTATAGAGTTAGGTGGCCTCTAAACTGAATGAGTGACTGAATTCCTAATGTAATCTCTCATTTAAGTTAGCCACCCAGAGTCCCCTGGGAGTTGGGTGGCATACAAATCTATTTAAATAAATAAATTTAAATAAAATAAATAAGTACTAATCAGAACCTACCTCCTCAACTTCTAAATCCAGACAGATTTAGCCAGGTGCTCCCCTTTACTGAGGATAGTAATGACAAAGTATCATTCACTGGATATTACTGGATTATAAATGATATCTTCCCTTACTACTGGTCATCGTAAGAACATCTAAAAAAGCCACATGTCACCCCTATTCAAAAATTCAGAAAAATGGAAGGACCACAAAAAGGCCCTTGATTCCTAGCAAATTATATTTTTTATGAAAATTCTCAAGATACAGAGAATACAGGGGAATGTGCATGGTTTATTAAAAAAAAATAAGCAGAGAGTTTTAATTGCAAGGAGAAGTATATTTAGATGTCATCAATTTATATGCACAGAACCTTATGAATATGGAAACCTATTTAAGGGAGCTTTTCAAGATGCCTCATCAACTTAGAAAAAATATGCAGGAATATTAATTAGCAACTATCTGTTTTCCTGATATATATATATATATATATATATATATATATATATATATATATATATATATATATATATATATATATATATATATATATATATATATATATATATATATATATATATATATATATATATATATAGTGTGTGTGTGTGTGTGTATATATATATGTATGTGTGTATGTGTGTATGTGTATATGTATATGTGTGTGTGTATATATATATATGTATGTATGCATATATGTATATATGTATGTATGTATGTATATATGTATGTGTGTGTGTGTAACTTTTTTTTGCTGATAAATGAAAATAAAGGGAGACTATTATAGATCTATTTCAAGCTATTTTGCTCTCATCAGATAGCCATGCCCATAGTGGGATTTGAACCTGGGCAGTCTGCTTGTAAGGCAGAAGTGTTAACCTCTAGGCCAGGTTCTCTTCCCTATCAGCTCTTCATAAGGAAAGGGTTATATATGTTTTTTTCTGTCGAGTCATCCTGGTGTACACACACACACACACACACACACACACACATACAGATATACATATACATATATACATCCATACACACACACACACATACCGTGTTTCCCCGAAAATAAGATCCTGTCTTATATTTTTTTGAACCCTGAGATAAGCCCTTGGCCTTATTGCCATGCACTCAAAAGCCCGATTGGTCTTATTATCAGGGGATGTTTTATTTTAGGGGAAACAGGGTATATATATACACACACATAAAGTTTACTTGCTTTTCTTGTAAAAAGAATTTCTTATAATTCTATGATTTGCTCCACTGAGTCCGAAATTCAAAAGATTTCCTGTACCAATGGGGCTTAAATATAGCAAGATTTGTAGATCTTTTGTAGCCCATGTGATCTGCAGAGATTTCAGTAATGTCTAGTTTCTTGGTTATTTATTCCCCATGTCATCAGTGGAACTTATTTCCTAACAAGGGTGCATAGGATTACATCCTTGGAGCACAAACATCTACATGTTTAGTCAGAAATTTTACCCTAGGTTATGTAATAAAATCGGACATCATTGGTAGTTTTTTTGTACTATTTTTTTCTATATTTAATTTGATATGCTGCACTTTATAATGAAAATTGTGGATTTCAGATAGGCTAATCTGTGTTCTGCCCTACTAAAATATAATTAGGTTCCTTACATGTATCTTTTCTAGTGGTCCTTAAAGTTTCTCATCTCTATACTTTCTGAAGTCAGTCTTGAATGCAGCAGGAGGATTCAGCTTGCTACCAGTGGTATAGGATGTTGCCTAAGGCTTCATAGCTGGTGGAGAATTGTGGCAGTTGCTGGATCTACATATCTGAAGACTATAAAGTTGGAGAAGGGTGAAGCTGTCCAAAATGTGGGAGCAAGAAGCTAAATGAGATGCTATCATTTCCCACCAGCAAAACCAAAACCATGGCAAAAAATGTAAAATATTCTGAAGTTTTATAATCATGTGGCTTTACCCCAAAGGAACAGCCCTAGAGGAAAACTTCCTTTTCTGAATATTTTTTTTGGCAATTAACAACCAAAAATATCTTCTTCTGGAGCTACAGAAAAAAAATTGAAGTTTTTTTTTACTGTAAAAATTGCTCTCTTCCTAGCAAGCCATCATCTTTAAAAGTTTATTTAATAAGCATTGATTAAACCATGCCTTAGTGCGTTTTACTAGAGAGTAATCCCAGCCAACGTTTCTTTTGAAAACACCCCTTGCTTAATCTTGGAAAGAAGACAGATATATACATTCAAGGTTTCCAGGTTCTCTCAGGAAGCCACTTTCAGATACTAAAGTTCTTAATCATAGCAAAAAATTTTAAAAGTTTCACTTTAATATTTAGCAAGACATCCTCAAAATGATTAGATACAATTTAAGTATCAATGTTTAAAAATGAGTAATTTTAAGTTTTAAAAATGAGTTCCAACTGGCCCTCCTGCCCACAGGCCCAATTAGCTTCAGTAATAAAAAGAATTTGTCAGCCTTACATTCTAGAAAGTCAGAGAAGTCCAGGGAAAATCAACAGCAGTAACTGAATGGGGAAACTCTGCTATTCTCTGCTACTTTTGTTTCCAGGCTCACATGGTTTGCATGGGCTGGAGGTGGGGAACATATCAGGACTGCACATTTTGATTGTGGGAACTGGAGGGGTTCATGAGTTAAAAGCAGCAGCTGCAACAGGTCCAGGGACTTAGTACTTACTACCACTTGGAGAATACTTAGGAGGGTACATAATCAGTGTAACTCAGTCTACATCCTTGGTTTTTTCCATTAGTTTACATTCTGATTTCTTCCAAAGTATACAATTGGATATTCACCTATTGAACTAAATAGGGTTATCTCAGCCATTCTCACATATCCAATGTAGATTATTTTAGAATTTTTCAGTCTGTGTCCTACTGTATATGTTCTAGGTTTTATTTATAGGAGAGAATACCTTATATAGGAGCAACAAATAGAACTGTATTTATACCAAAATGTGATACATTATATACTGGCTGTATAATCACACAACTTGCTAAACTATAAGTATTGGCTTATAAACTATTGGTAGTCATCGACTTACAGCAGTTCATTTAGTGACCATTTGAAGTTACAATGGCACTGAAAACAGTGACTTATGACCATTTCTCAACACTTATGACCGTGGCAGCATTCCATGGTCACATGATTTACATTTGGATGATTAACAATTGGTTCATATTTATGACAGTTGCAGTGTCCTGGGGCCATGTGATCACCTTTTGTAACCTTCTGACAAACAAAGACAATGGGGAAGCCAGATTCATTTAACAACCATGTTATTAATTTAACAACTTCAGTGATTCACTTAACAAATGTGGCAAGCAAAGTTGTAAAATGGGACAAAATTCACTTAACAAATTTCTCACTAAAAGACATAAAGTTTGGGCTCAATTGTGGTTCTAAGTTGGGCAGTCTAACCCTAACCCTAACCTGTGTAGTCTATATCTTAAGGAATACACTAAGGAATGTGTTACGTCCGGACGTACATTGGTTATTGGCATATTGGCCGCTGATTGGGTAATCTCATGGCAGGAGTTTTAAAGGACTGTCAGTAGCTGGCAGACTCCAGGCGAAGCCCTTAAAAGCGGCTTGCCTGTAGCCTGCCGGCGTTCTGTTCTTGCTACTGCTCGGAGAGAATAAAAGTGCTGAACGGTTGTTGTGCCTCGCCTCATCCTTTACGTGCGAATCTAACAGAATGCACTAAGCACATCATTATATGCCTTAATATGTTGTATGAATCCAGCTACTGAGTTTAAACAACACATATTATATGTTTAATCATATCTGGATATTTTTTGATCAATAAACTTTCTTTACATATATATTTTCCTACATTCTCAATGTGAACAAAATTACTAGATATTAAACTGCAGGAAAAATCAGTTTCTCCTATCTGTAAGGGGGAAGAATTTGCACGCTGCACAGTTCTCCTCCCCCTTTGTTTACCTATTATGGGTATTGCAATGTACGTGCCCAGATGAATGGGGCTGGAGCATTTATCTGGATTTTTGAAACAAAATATATGTAGAGTTTTAAAAGTTCTTGATCTATTTTTCCTATTTTATTGCATTGATTGTAGCAAGGGTTCTCTTTCATCAAAGTTCACAACCAAAGAAGTTCTATTTGTGTTTATGAATCAGAAATTTCAAATTTGGGTTCTCATGCTTGAGATTTATATACTTGCGAGACTTCCGGTTCCGGATCGCTGCATCGCGGACGCTCCTCGTTGAGCGCCTTTCCTTTTCCCCGTTAAAGCCGCCAGAACAGCTGTCTGGCGGCTTGAAAGTCTCTGCCCCGGGCAAAGGGGAGAGATGAGAGCCGGACAGGTGGGGTAGAGCCCCCCCTAGTGCCCCAAGTGTCAGCCAGGGGCGCGAAAGGTGAGGGCTCCCCAGCCAGCCTGTCTCTTGCTCCGGGGACTTGGAAACCTCCGCTTTTGCGGAGCAAGATGCTGTGACCACCCGCTGCTTCGTGAATGGGATTACAACTACTTAATTGTTTAAACAAGCAGACAGAGAGAGACAGGATTTTAAAGGGCAAGTACAGATTTTTTTTTTTCTTTCAACTCCACTGCTGATTTTCACTTCGGAAGAAACTAAGTAACAGTTATTAGGCTACAACATGGCGATCGGAGAAAGTGGGAGGAGAAGTGAAAGTAACTTTCGTTTCCCTAGCAGCTTTTTTTCTTATGGAAATTTTTGATTTTGAAAGTTGGCTTTACTCTCTCTGTCTCCCGATTTTGGATTAAATAATAACTGACAATTTTTTAAAAATAAAATTCTATCTGGCTTTGGAATTTGAAAGAATTTTAAAAGAAATTTAAAAGAACTTTAACTAGAGGCTTGGCTTTTTCTTTGTTCACCACTGGAAATACTAAAATGGCTTCAAAATCTGGAAAGATGGTTTTGAATAAAAGAATGGATTATTCATCTGGTTATATTTCTAAAATGCAACTTACCACTGAGTTAACACCCCCAAAGTCTTTAACACCTGAAAATTTAATAAGTACCTTAAAGATTATGAAAGATGAACTTATTGTTGAATTTAACCAAAAAATTAGTGAAATAGATAATAAAATGCAGGCTGCTTTAAAGAATATTGACCAACAAATTAGAAATGATGTGTTGGAGGTATGTAAAGGTCTAGCAACAAATATTGAAGTTTTGGCAAACCGCATTGAAGAAAACAAACAAGTTTTGACAACTTCAGTAGAATACATAGATAAAATACAAAATGACATTGCAAATTTTGAAACAGAGGTGTTAATGACGCAATTCAGATCCATGGAATTTGCCATAAGGGTCAGGGGGTTGAAAGAAGGATTATATGAAGATTTGAAAGGAAGGATGGTGGAAGCTTTGGAGCAGGTGTCTGGACTGTCTAAAGAAGAACTAGCCAGGCAAATTGATAAAATATATAGAATCAACTCCTGGTATGCAAAACAAAAACACCTACCAAGGGATATTGTAATATACTTTACTACAAGAGCCTTACGGAATAGGATTATACAGGCGACGTTTAAGAATAACCTGCAGGTGAATGGCCAGGAACTGATGATATGGAAAGAAATTCCCTCTAAAATGCTCAAAGCCAGAAAAGATTATACCTTTCTGATTGATGAATTTAAAAGGCTAAATTTACATTACAAATGGGAAGCACCAACAGGAGTTGCAGTGAAATTTCTGGGAAAAAGATATCGGCTTAATACAACAAAGAAAGCTACTGAATTTTATGTCAACGTCTTAAAGGCTGATATATCCAAGATTCCAGAGGAAAGATGTATGAAAACAAAAGAGGAGGAGGAGGGAAAGCCATCCCTTCCTCTTCAAATCGAAACAGATTTACAAAATTTAAATGATTGGCAGAGCCAGACAGATGTCTACAGTGTGGAAAAGGAGATGGAAGATCGGGGTCAGATGGGAGGCGAGCTGACAACTACAAAATTATCAAGTTACAAAAAGATGCAACCATCATCAAGATACAACAAGATGCAGTGTTGAAGTTTATTGGACAGATGGTTGCCATTATGATTGTACTTTTCTTTTTCCCTTCTTTCCTTAATTTTTTTTTCTTTTCTTTACTTCTTGCATTCTTTTTTTTTTTTTGTTTTTTTTGGGGGGGCTTATTCAAAGTATTATTAATTCTTTTTAAAGATTTAGAACTTTTTTGAACCTAATAATTTAATACATAGTAACATTATGTTACTAATAGAGTGGTAGAATTTATGATGAAGTTTAAGGTTTTTGTATTATTATTTAGTTATTTTTTGTGTAATATCAATTTAAGTTTTATTTAATTGTGAGAAAGATTTGGAATTGTTATCTATCCAGTTATAAAATATTACAATTAGATTTAACTTTTTTTTTTTGGGAGGAAGGTTATTTAAAGTTTGGAATTAGTGCTTATAATCTGATATATAGTAATAGTATGTTATTTATATACTGATTGATTTTATGATGAAGTTTAAGGTTTTTGTATTTAATACTTAGTCAACATTTATGTAATAATCATTTAATTCTTAGTTAACAGTGAAGAAATGTTGTGAAGGGTAGATGATTGAAAGGAGGAGGAAGGAATTTTTATTAGTGTACAATTTGGAGTTGAAGTTTTAAAAAAAATAAGGTGGAAGTCAAAATTTTTTAATTTAATTTAAATTTATTTTATTGATATTATGCCCTGTACTCTCTCTGGGAAGTCCGGGGGGGAGGGGGGGAGGGAAAGGGGTGGGTTAGGGGGGAGAAAAATTAAAAAAAATGTTTGTACTTTCTATTTAATGTTTAGCTATTATTTATGTAATTTTGTACTAATAAAACTTTTTGGAAAAAAAAAAAAAGCGGCTTGCCTGTAGCCTGCCGGCGTTCTGTTCTTGCTACTGCTCGGAGAGAATAAAAGTGCTGAACGGTTGTTGTGCCTCGCCTCATCCTTTACGTGCGAATCTAACAGAATGCACTAAGCACATCATTATGTGCCTTAATATGTTGTATGAATCCAGCTACTGAGTTTAAACAACACATATTATATGTTTAATCATATCTGGATATTTTTTGATCAATAAACTTTCTTTACATATATATTTTCCTACATTCTCAATGTGAACAAAATTACTAGATATTAAACTGCAGGAAAAATCAGTTTCTCCTATCTGTAAGGGGGAAGAATTTGCACGCTGCACAGTTCTCCTCCCCCTTTGTTTACCTATTATGGGTATTGCAATGTACGTGCCCAGATGAATGGGGCTGGAGCATTTATCTGGATTTTTGAAACAAAATATATGTAGAGTTTTAAAAGTTCTTGATCTATTTTTCCTATTTTATTGCATTGATTGTAGCAAGGGTTCTCTTTCATCAAAGTTCACAACCAAAGAAGTTCTATTTGTGTTTATGAATCAGAAATTTCAAATTTGGGTTCTCATGCTTGAGATTTATATACTATAGTGCAACTGTTTCTCCAAATTAACCAAGTCACTTGAGAATGACAATCTCAGCCATTCTCCATTGATTCTGTTGGAAGTATGTTATCAATAGTATTTTTCTTATTAATGAAACCAGATATCATTTTAAAGACTTATTTCTGAGGATTGGGTTCCATTACTTATATTCTACCAGCTTTGTCTCCTTGCATTAGCAGCATAACTTCAGTGCATAAATCAGTATGGTGCAGCAATGCAAGTTTTTGGTTTTCTGTCATTTTGCCATACTGTAATGAATGTTATTGTATCTCTATCCTGCAAATGTAAGTCAAGCATAGGATCACTCTACTAGTGAACACATATTGGTGAATTTTTGACCAGGGACTTCCTGACTCCAGAACTTTACACCAGTTTTCAAAACAAAAATAATTCTTCAGTGATTATAGAAGTGTTGATGTGGTTGCCTTTTGGGCAAAGCATTTTTTTTTTACACTGCATTCTGCTGTTGAACATCTGGGTACCACATGTATGAGCATGAATTCAGAAACATGGTCAAACTCTAGCAAAAGTCTAAATACCACATGCAGAAATCAATTCATTTGCAGACAGGACTGTGGGTATTATGCATGCATGAGAAAGCCCAAACATGACTTTTGCACTTTTTTACAACTTAGTTCTCATTGACATTTTTTTTTAATATTAGGAACAATAGCAGTAATATTCCTATTAGTAATGATTGAATTAGGTACTTTGAAAGTATTTGAATAGCACTCATTAAAGCAGAAATTCCAAAGGACAATTATGCATGGTTCTTAATAATATAGATTCATTTTCATATTCTGGTTGTGTTTCCCTCCGCCTCCTCTAGTCTTTGTCACTTAACTTTTATCTTAGCGGGACCATGCTGTTATTAAGCTTCATTCTCATTGCTTTCTTGATCAGCCCAATCACTTGGGCTATATTCAAAGAGCAAAACTTGAATTCAGCCAATGGAACGGGCTTCCACATTGTAATGCAAACAAAGCACATTAGTATTGTCTGTGTAATTTGTTCCAAATGTAAACATATAATGTTCTCACGATGCAGAATTTGGATTACTCTTATGAAGAGTGTTGGTTCGGTATATTGGTGTTTTGTATTATTGACCTTCCTGATTCTTTCATGTTGCATCCTGCTCTTCCTTCCCTCCGTGCTAGACATGTGGCTGCAGGCTGATACAATGAAGCCTGGCTCTCTGCTAGGAGTATGTGGAGAACTTCCTTCCTAAAGTCTCTGTGAAGATGCTTATTAAAGGGACAGCCTTTGCTTTAGAAAGAGCTGACAAAGCCAGAGGATCTCTGCAGGACAAAAGCTTGTTTGTTCCCGTTAACACACACAGAAAACAGCGAGTTCAGATTAGTCCGCTTTTGGGGAAAGTCTACAGGAAAGGACAGTTGGTGACAGTTGGGTTGAAATTCTTCATGGAATTTAATGTTGTGGGAGAAATTTGGGTATGGGGAGAGATTTCTAAAAAACCCAGCCAAGTCTTCCACTATAGAAGCTCATGACAATTGAGCCCCCAGCTATGAATCCGTCAGCTGTAGGCTGAACAATTTCTCTCTTTTGCCACTTCCCCTCCCCAGCTCCCCGGCTGCATCCTTTGTGACATCCGGGCCAGGAGGTGAACTTCCTGGTTGCCGTAGAAACCGAGATGAAGGCCAGATTCAAACAAAGCGAACCCAAAAGTGCCTCTTTGTCTGTTGGTGGCTGAGCGAGCTCCTCTATCCAAGTAATCCTCTCTTCTCTCCCCACCCCGCTTTTTTTTGGTTGTTTAGATCTCTGTGTATAAAGTGTCAGATGGATCTCCATGCAAGGGAGGGGCAGGCAGGGCAAGGCTCTTGAGGGACGCTGCCTACGGCAAATGGAACCATGTCATTAACACTGCCATAGGATGAAGCAACAGTAATCAATTAAAATGGATTTGAAAGAGTTAAACACATTTTATTTCCTTTAAAGAGATAATTGATTTCAGTTGCATGGTCTGGGATTTTTTGTTCTGCAATAGGATTAGCATAGTGTTGCACCAATATTTTTACCACAATATTTTCCCCTAAAGAGAGGGGAGGGGAGTTTTTTTGTGCAAAGAAATGCAGGTCTGTATCTGGGGCTTTGGTGGGCCTCAGCTTCAAAATCCAAATCATGCTTCAGACCACACTGGCACACAAATACAGCACCTGCTGCAGCTCTTAGGAGGAGCCATTGCTTCAATCAGAATAGAGCTGGAAGGAACCTTGGAGGTCCTCTAGTCCAACCCCCTGCTCAAGCAAGAGACCCTATACCATTTCAGATAGGTGACTGTCCAGTCTTTTCTTAAAAACCTCCAGTGATGAACCACTTACAACTTCTGAAGGCAACCTGTTCCACTGTTCCACATGTTTCCATCCATTTGTCTTTCCTTCTAATGCTCTGGAAAATAAGTTGACCTCCTTCTTCTTTGTGGCAACCCCTCAAATATTGGAATTCTGCTATAATGCCACCCCTGGTCCTTCTTTTCTCTAGACTGGCCATACTCATTTCCTGCAACCATTCTTCATAGGTTTTTTTCTCCAGGCCCTTAACCATTAAGGAGTTGATGACAGCCAGTGCACCCCTGCATCAGGGGTGGGTTCTAACTTATCTTGCTGCTGGTTTGCTTCCTCCCACGCCGTGTGACTGTGCCTCGTGGGCACGCATGCGCAAAGCGTGCACGCACATGTGCAGTGCCATTGTTTTTAAAAAAAAGCCAAAAAAAGCCAAAAATAAGATGGTGACATATGCACAGTGCCGGAAACTTGGCTTCTGTGCATGCGCAGAAGAAAAAACCCCCAGAAAAAAATGCAAATAAATAAATAAATAATAAAGTTTAAAAAAAAGATGGCGGCACCCACTGACCAGCACCAACTGAACCAGTTCCATGACATCATCATGACATCACCAGTGGTTTGCTACCGGTTCGGGCGAACTGGTCAGAATCGGGAGGAACCCACCTCTGCCCTGCATGCTCTGAAGCATCTTTTTGCTATTCAATCCAAAGCACTACACAGTTCTGTACCTGTGTCATAAAGCTTGTCTTTATATCATAGTGAAAGGGTCAGAGTCCCAGAACATATACAGAGTGCAACCTAGCTCAACTTTTGATTCTCTAACTTTTGATTTCCTGTCAAGCTATAACTAGATGTGCCAACTGCAAAGATAAGAACTCCAGGCTGACTGCCAAAGTCAGGCTAGTGAAGTAAACTTTTCTTTGTAATCTTGCTTGCAGTATGTGAATGCTGTAAACCTTGAAATGTGTTTTCTCAGCAAATTAATGTGAGAAATTCTAAAATGTATTTCTTTTAAGGTCTCTTTGTTTTCCGAAGCGCTAAGAAAAGAATCACGAGTTTTGCCTGAACTAACTGTTTACAACACTATGATGATCTATGGAAGTAATATATGTGGGCTATAAAAAGGAAAATTTTAGTTAGCATGTGCGCGCCTGTTTTCATCTCTCTGCCTGCTGTTCAAGGGGGAGATTAAACAGTCGCCAAAGTTTTGCTTTCTTATCAGAAAAATAAAACTGATTACCAGTAACCTCGTGTTCAGAGTTTCATTGGACTTATCAGATTCTGAGCTGCATTCGGTGAAAAACTTTACAATAGTATGAAAAGCTACCCCACATCTCTTCTAAGTATGCATAATTCAGGTGAGCATACATATGCATGAATTGTATGGTCCCGCAAACCATGGACAAAGTTGAGTAATGTGGATAGCTTTCTTCCCAGACATTTCTTTCACCCAGGGTTCTATGGTCAGAGACTCAATTGCTCATCTGTGAAATCTAAACTGTTCCCCTGAACTACCAATCCAGGTTAAGGGGTGTTGATCGTACCTGATACGCCTCTTCTCATCAGGTGGAGCCAGCATTCAGGATGGGTTGTCCTCGTCCACTCAGAATGAGGACCGAGTCTGTTACTTTTTGCCAGATCTGCCCTCCTAGGAGCCAGCTTTGACGAGACCGAAGAAGCAGACCCTACGTGGCTACCAACTGGACACAGTGAACAACATGTAGGCTCCTCTTCCTGAACCCGCAAAAAAAAGTGGAGACCGCCATGCAAAAATTCAGTCCAAGGAAAACAACAACAGCAACAACAGCAACAACGCCAGTCCAACAAACGAGTATGCAGGAATAGACCCCCTCAAGGGTGGGGCTGACTGCTGGCTCCACCTGATAAGAAGAGGCATATCAGGTAAGACCAACACCCTTTCTCCATCGTGGGTGGAGACAGCATTCAGGATGGGCCATACCAAAGCCAAAAGTCCCCTGGGTGGGCATAGTCCAAGTCTGATTCAGTGAGACTCCTCGTGGACCCTCTGCAAGACCCTACGGCCGAAGGCCGCGTCCGCCGATGTGAACGTATCAATTTTGTAGTGGCAGATAAACTGAGAAGGGGAAGCCCAGGTCGCCCCCGACAAACCTCCGCCAAGGGCGCCTGGGTCGTCCAGGCCGCTGAAGTTTCCGCACTACCTGTAGAGTGGGCTGTGATCCCCACCGGCCATGACATAGCAGAGAGTTCGCACGCCTTAGCAATAGTTCTGCATATCCAATGGCCAATGGTCATGGAGGACACCTTCTGACCCAAGGATTGCGGCAAAAAGGCCACCAGAAGCGCCTCAGACTTACGGAACTGGTGTGTCCAATCAATGTAAATGTGTGAGGCCCGTCGGACATCCAGCATGTGCCAAAGTCTGTCCGACGGATGAGCCGGGTTCGGGTGAAAATTGGGGAGGACTAGCTCCTGAGCCCTGTGAAAGGTGGAATTGACTTTGGGAATGAACGAAGGGTCTAACCGGAGAAGAACCCGGTCCAAATGAAAAACACACAAGTCCTTCCAAATGGAAAGTGTGGAGGGCTCAGAGATCCTGTGAGCCGACGTGATCGCCACCAGGAAGGCAACCTTGTAGGAGAGATACCTGAGAACTACCAATCCAGGTTAATGCTAGAGATACTGTAACTGGGAGCAGAATTATTCTTGTTTCAGGCGTTCTATAACACAAGTGCAGCCAAATGCAAAGAGGGGGATTGAGAAGAACTCATTAATTGCACTCTCTCCATCTTTATTCTTATTCAGCATGAAGTTCTTATGGAAGAGGGGCTCTTCTCTCCATGGAAGCTGTCTATTATGCACAATTCAGGAGAACTTTGTTTAGTGTGCATGTCCTTCAATCAGGTTCTTTCACAAATAACTATTATTTTCCGTCCTCCCCTCACCCACCTGAAGAGTATCTCTTTGCTAACCTATTTCTCAGCTTTTCCTAGAGATTACTGCCAATGCAGTAGAAAGAAGAATAAATTAAAAACATGAAAACATTACTGCTTTTGTACATGAATGCTAAATACTCACTGTTACATTTTGAGTGGTGGAAGTCCAACTGAGAAACCATGTATCTTTAAAGTGGGGGTTTTGTGCAACTATTGCAAATGTTAACCGTGGCATAGTGAAAATATTACAAAAGTAAACACAGACAAAGCCATCCATGAGAATGATTAGAACTGAAGCACCAAGATAAATTCAAATCTAACCACCACCACCCAAGAAATCTAAAAGGTCTGGACAAATACAAATGTTTCACCTAATATCAAAGGACATTTGGTTCTAAACCAAGGAACTTTCCTTATAAAGAGTTAGAGTGGCACAATTTTAAAAAAATCCTTATCACACCAATTTATTCAAATCTTAGAAAGAATGGAAGGTGTAAAAAGGGCTTTATGGTGAAGAATCAAAATCTGAAGTACTGAAAATTGTTTAAAATGTAGTGTAAATAATTGGTGACACAGTTATATACTAAAATTACTGTGACAGCTTCCAATAGTTATGCTACAGAAGGTACTGTAAACCAAAGAAAAGTTTTTCCAAACTGACTGATTAAGGATAATGGGTTATATTCCAATCTATGTGTAAGGGACCTGATTGGATATGTAGATTCATGGAAGGGGTGATTGAACTTTGGGACTTACGGGGTGACATCATGATGAAGCAGCACGGAGGAACGATGCTCATTCCTTTTTGCTAAATTTTTTGCGCCTGGAAGCCGAAAAAGGTGAGGTTCGACCCTGGAGAGGTCGGCCTAACAAAGGGGAGACTTCAGAAGCAGCAGGGAGAGGGGTGATCATCCCATCACTGAAGGAGAAGACCCCCTAATCTGGCAGGGAAGAGACCGACCCTATGGTCTGGTCCGGAGGCATGACGGCATCATAGAGATGGAATGGAAGCGAAAAGAGTGGAACAGTAAAACATGTCAAAGTACTAGAATTGGATTATAAGAGACTCCGATTGACTCTAGAAAAGAGGTAGATCCTATAAAGAGGCATGAAATGAGCCTCCAAGTGGACTAAATGGCGACTTACGGTAGGAGCGGAAGGAGAGGGAGAAGATCTGATAGTGGAGTGAAAGGGGAAGAAAAGGGGAAAAAACTCCATGTTTTAAGTTGCTTGCAGTGAAACAGCATTGACAATGAACTCCGTGGTGAAGAACTCTGAACAAGGGGCTTGACCAAGAAAGAACTTTGAAAGAACATTGAAATTACAAGGCTTAATCAGAGAAAAGGAAAGAACAAGACTTGGGCAGTGACTGCAATAAAGAGAGTAGACATTTTGGACTGAAAAAAATGGAACTGAAGAAGTAAGACAAAAGGATTCTTGGGAAAGTACGAACTTAGAGGCAAACTTTAATCTCTACTCTTCTCTTTATATATTTACTTTTATAATAATAATAATACATTTAAAATTTGTAGTTAATTAAGTAATTAAGTATACCAATTTAAGTATTTTTAGAAATTTTTGTGACTTTTTCTTTTGTTTTTTTCTTACCAAATTGTGGAAATAAGAACAACAGTATTAATTTATAATTTATCAGCTTACAGTTGGGAAAACAAATACTATAAAAGTGTGATATAAATCAATTGATTTGTAAATCAATAATTATACTTATATTTATATTATATTTATATTTATAGTATAGTATATTATAAGACAATACAATCGTAAAACAGCATAAAGGAAATAGAGTGTAAGATATTTGTGCCTGTTAATACTCAGTAGTTAATATATAAATTAGTTGTGTACTAGTGTATAATTGTTAGTTAGATTTACCATTAATATCATCTATATTATTATATTACTGGCTAATTGTGTATCACTGTATTAGATTATTAGTGTGTCAATTAATTATTAATATTATTAGAAGTATTAGAGTGTATGATTGGTGTTAGAGTAATGAATATTGACAGAAAGAATAGTTAATAGTTAAAAACAATAAAGGGAAGATAACTGTGAATATACGAGGGTGAGTCAAAAAGTAATGCCATTTTCTTTAGGGCAGGTATAATTACCAACACAGGAACATGTAGCATACATCAAAATGAAGGGAATTTTTGTAATAAAGAAATTGGATGATAGAATGGAGAAAATTCAAGAGGCAATAGCTAACAATGAACAGAAAATAAAAGTAGTAGAAGAAAGAACAGAAAAAAACTGAAAAGAAGCTGGAAGAGACGGAGGAAAGACTATTGATGGCAAATAAGAAGTTGGAGGAGGCAATTACACAACTCGAATTAGAAAAATCAGCATTTTATCTAAGGTTTCAAAACATTTCAGAGACCAAAGAAGAAAACCTATTAAAATTGATGACAGACCTATTGGCTGATTTGCTACAGATAGAAAAATGGAAATACAAAATAATATTGATGAGATCTATAGGGTACATACAAATTATGCACAACACCACAGATTGCCAAGGGAGATACATATTAGATTCACAAAAAGAATGATGAGAGACGAAATCTATAGGAAAACCAGGGATGAACAAATGATGTATAAGGGAAATGAGGTTATAGTTTTAAAACAGGTTCCTAGGAGGATAAGAAAGCAGAGGAGAAACTATAGCTTCCTTTCCACCAAATTAATTAAACAAAGAATAATGTTTCATTGGCTGGTTCCAGAGGGGATAATAACGTGGCGAGACAAAAAGGTAAAAATTGACACCTTAGAAAAAGCTCAAGAATTCTATGGAAAATATATTGAGGAAGAAGAAGAGACAGATAGTAGAGAGGAATTGGAGACTAAAAGTCAAGAGGAACAGCAAGAGGAAGAAAAAGAATTAGACCTAGAAGATATAGAAAAAATAGAAACAGAAGGTCAGGAAAGAGAAGGGGTAAAGATAAGAAACCAAGGAGGAGTAAAATCAAAGATAGTGACAAGAGCAACAATCAAACAATGGGAATATTGGATCAGAAAATGGAAAAAGACAAACAATATTTAACTCTTCACATACTAACTGCTGCCAGAATTACCTTTGCACAACACTGGAAGCAAAAAAAGGTTCCCCAGGATGAAATGGTGATTACTAAGATTTTAGAATGTGCTGAAATGGATAGGATGACAATGGAATTAAAAGAAAAAGAGGAGACTATTATAGAATTTGGAATAGATTTTATAATTGGCTAGAAATTAGGAACCAAAGTAAGAAACAGAAAAAACTAAAATCTGAATGACAAAATATTTAAGTATATATAAAATTATAGGTTAAGTTATTAACGGCAAAGTAAGTACCAAGTCAAATGATAATGTTCATAATTGTATGTATTTTGTATTTGTTCAATTTGATTTTGTCTTATTATTTTTTACTTTTATTTTATTTTTATTGTATTTGCATTTTGTATTTTTTTAATGTTGGAAAATTAATAAAAACTATTTTTTTTTAAAAAAAGAAAAGATTTCTTTGGCATTTATATTATAAGCATTTTGTTGGCCCTCATTTATTCAATGATAGATCACTGTGGTGACAGATACAGGTAGTTCTTGCTTACAACCAAAATTCTGGGCCCAATTGTGGTTGTAAGTCATTGCAGATGTTAAGAGGGTCATCATGTCACCTGACTTGATTTTACAGTTATTTTTATGATGGTCATAAAGTGAGTTACTACGATCATTAAGCAAATCCAGCAATGTATGTTTTTTGCATTTTTGGGGGGCTGGGGAAAAAAAACCCCATAGCAAATTGTGGTCAGGTACATGCAAGACATTGCAACGGTCATAAATGTGAGCCAGTTGTCAAACATATAACTTTTTTTTAAGTCTGTCATAACTTTAAACAGCTGTCAAGTGACAAATTGTTAAATGAGGACTATCTGTGTAGAACATTGATCAGTTCCTGTTGGGATCTGTATAAAGTATCACAATCCAGAGACATGTCTCTGGTGTTAAGAGGAAATGAAGAAAACGTTTTGAGAAAAGGTAAGAAATATGGTAACTCCAGACACTAGCTGTGAAAGTTGTCCAGGACAGAATAACCCTTTTACTCTTTTCCATTCTAGCCTATCTTTCCTGTCTCCCTCCAAAGCCACTCTTCTTCCTCTTTTGTAATTAATCACAGCTTTTCCTCTTGCTGTTGCTTTAACATTTCTGTGATAATATTGGCCCAAGTATCTGAGCCTAGCCCTGTGTCTGGCTGATCTATCTTCATCTTTGGCTTAACTACAGGCATGGCGTAGATACCTGTCTTTGTCTCTAAGAATCTGTCCCTTCTACATTTTCCATGTCTGTTTGCGTGGTGTAGGTTCTGGTAAGAGGTCTGGTTTCTACTGTCAGGATGTTGACTGTTTCCGGCAAAGTTTGAGCTCTGCCAGAGCATAGCTCTTTTCCTTTCAAAGCCAATTTTTGTTTTCTTTTTATGGAGTGTTTAATGAACTCCTTGAGTTTAAGCCACCTCCACTTGTGTGGTTGCCATCCTGTGTTTGATATCCCACCCTTTTTATGGATATCCCACCATTCTGTCACAAGTTCTTTTAAATATACCCAATTCAGTAGGCAAAAAACACAAAAGAATCAACACAACACAGGTCCTTAGACAACACAGATCACACACACACACACACAAGCATTCACAAGCTATTACTCACTGCTCACCATCACTCCACTCTTTCCCACTACTAATACTCCCACTCCAACTACTACACCTCATGAGTACTGATAGAGAAAATTATCTCCTCCAGCTTTAGGACACTTCAGGGTGCTTTACTCTCACACCCACCCCCAGCTGTTTCTGAGCACAGCTTTTATAGCCAACGTTGCCCTGCTGGCTGGAGAGAGGGCTTAAAGAGAAAGGACAATAGCAGCACAGGTGCTAGCCCTTTTTCTGGACAGCCTGCTCTCTCACAGGGCAGCTTTTTATGCATAGGAAGTATCTTACATTTATGATCCCCGTTATGTTCATCCCATGGAAAAATGCATGGGGAAATCCCATTCAGGGATGGAAATCTACTTAGGGTTAGGCTTCCATGAAACTGGAGAGAAAATCAACATCACAGAGAGATTCAGAGAGTCTCTTTATGCATGGAAGGACTCTTCTACATACTATTGTCATTCCATGGATAGATTAATGGGAATTCCAATTTCTAATATACACTTAGGGTTAGACTTTTATGAAATTGGAGTAAGGACCAGCATCAAAGAGAGATTTGGAGGGATTCTTTATTGGTTCCTGTTAATTCTGGATAGGGTCACTTTCAGCTTTATGAAATAGACCACATAGGAAACACAACCAAATGAGCTCATTCCAGTTTATTGTTTATAGGGAGGATCTTTTCTGCCTCTTTCCTGTCCCACATTCTTGCTTCTGACTCAGCTGCCTTTTATCTGACCATTCCCTTGGCTGCCTCTCTTTGCTCCCGAGGATATTTCCACATACCATTGCAGTCATATTCCCCTGAAAGAGCAGATCCATGACTTGGGGGGGGGGTTCCTCTTGACTTACAATTACTGCTTAAATAACAAGTGGAGGTTGTGGCCAGCAGGGAACTTTGGCTAGCTTTATCCTGTGTTCTGGCTGTGGTCTTAACTGAAACAGGAAATACTGGTAATAGCTAGAACAGTGTTTCTCAACCTTGGCAGTTTGAAGATGTGTGGACTTCAACTCCCAGAATTCCCCAGCCAGCGTTGCTGGCTGTGGAATTCTGGGAGTTGAAGTCCACACATCTTCAAACTGCCAAGGTTGAGAAACACTGAGCTAGAAACTGCTTCTGATATAGAATGCAGTGGCCAGACTGCTGGCATGCAAGTCCCACCATTCCAGAGTAACACCTACTTTATAATTGCTGCTCTGATTGCCAATAGGCTTGAACTATCAGTTCAAAGCGCTGGACTTGCTGAATTACCTTTGGGACATACTTGTCTTTAATTATTCTGCTCGTTCTGTCAATTCATCTGAATATGCCTTCTTTGGTTCCCAACCCCTACATGTGATGAGGGAATGTCTTCTCAGTAGCGGCCCTTCCTCTGTAGAATATACTGACCTTGGAGTTGGTCCTTGCTCCCAGCCTTGAGAAAGCATGTTTTAAAATTTTGTGACAATTTGTAATGCCAGGGGAGGATAGACGTTGGCAATCTGATTTTACTTTGGCTTATGTTCTCATTTACTGTTTGGATTTTTTGTGCTGGAAAATATTACTGTTTGAGATTCCTCTGTTCACTCCTATCTTTGGGCAGTACCAAAATGTTAATTAACAAGTAAATAAATGGGACAGCTGACTGCTGACATTAATACTTGGACAGTAATTAAACCATCTCCCAAATGGTTTGGGTCTTGCTTAAGAACAGCACTTTCAACTGTAGTTAGAAATGGAATTGTAGTCCATGCAATTTTTCAGAACTGATCATTGTTTGCATTTAGTCCCAGTTAGTAGTTTAGCTCTTACAGTATATTTTTTTACTACTTGGGAGGGTCCAAGTAAATTTCCAAGATAGCACAAATATAATCTGTCATATTAATCTAAGCAAGATGTTACTAGAGCATGGCTAATTGTAGTCATGTATTTAGCTATTGTCTGAATGTGTGATATTTTACTGACTACATTCTACATGTTTTAAAAGTCTGCATGTATAACCATGCACCAAGACAGCAATTTATCTTAGATTTTGCTGTCAGATGTAGATACATTCCAGATCATAACATTAAAATATGGTGCATATAATTAAACAGAGCCAACAAAGTATTTTTTTTCTATATGGATTTTCCACAGGGAGGCATTCTTTAATACTTTTTAAATTGTGGTTTCATGATAATAGTGGTAAAAACATTTTTTTGGGGGGGGGCTTGTGTAGTTTGAGCTGTACCTCTCTACTTATTATATTGATAGATGTATAGGACATTATTCTATATCAAAATTCCTTTCTGTTTTGAAAAGATATCCAGTGAAGATTTAAGAATACTGCTTAAACCTCAATCAAGAAAATATTTATAGTGACTTTTGTCAATGGCTGTATGAGAGCAGCAAGAAAACATTTTAATATACGGTACCTATTTGTAATGCATTTTTACAAATAAATATGAAAATGAACAAATCCAGAGTCATATGCAGACACAGCCAGGTTTTATTTATTTATTTTATTTATTATTATTGGTTCTTCTATGCCGCCCTACTCCCGAGGGACTCAGGGCGGCGTACAGCATTGTATAAGAACACCAAATAATAAACACAGTTAAAAACAATTAAAACATTTAAAAAGTTAAAAATAATTACCATCAAACATACCAGGGGAGGGCTCAGATGGAACTAGTCTCCCCCCCCCCCTGCCTGCAGGAAGAGCCATGTCTTAACAGCTTTTCGGAAGGCCAGCAGGGTGGGGATGGTTCGGAATAAGAGCGGAAAAATGAGACCGTTTTGCCGCCCCTATCGCCACTAAATAAGACTTGATGTAGGTTCTTAATAGTGTTCGATCAGATTTGGTTTTACTGGCTCTCCAGTGGCGCTCCAGATGTCTCTTGTGGCGTTTCATCTCCCGGAGCTCCTCGGTAAACCAGGGGGCTTTCCGGGATCCACTGCCACGGAGAGGTCGCAAAGGCGCAATCCGGTCTAATGCCCCTGATGCTGCGGTGTTCCAAGCAGTCACCAGGGAATCAGCCAAATTGTGTACCAGGGTTTCAGGTATTTCCCCAAGTTCCCTCTGGAATCCTTCTGGTTCCATTAGGTGCCTGCGGCGGAGCCACCTAGTCGGTCCCGCCTCCCTGTGGGGGAGGAATGGGGCTGCGAAATCCAACTTCAGTAGGAAATGATCTGACCATGATAGTGGGGTGGTGATTATATCCCCTATCTTCAGATCATCTCTCCACTGCCCCGAAAGAAACACTAGGTCGAGCGTGTGGCCTCCCTCATGAGTCGGACCCTGGATTACTTGGGTCAGTCATGGTTGTCATGGAATCCATGAACTCCTGAGCTACCCCAGAGGTTTCGCCAGCAGAAGGCAGGTTGAAGTCCCCCAGCATTAAAAGCCTGGGGAACTCAACCGCCAAATGGTCAGTTGTTACCAAATGGTCATTTTCAAAATGAGAGAAGCTAAATGTAAGTCCCACTATGGCCAAGGACGTCCCTTGGTCTGAAAAATATGCACCTCGGGCACTAGAAGCTCATGGAGGGACAAGGGGAAAGGACTTGAATGCAGCAATAGTTAGAAATTAAGATTGGATTATAACTAGCACTGTGAATGAAAACTTCTCTTGGATTCATAAAGACCATAACAATAAATAAGCAATTTTATTAACAGCTTTCCTCTATTGCTTGAGTTGCTGATGAGATGCCAGTACATCTTCTTTTGGTCCCATTAAGCTTCATGTGTTTAGTTGGGGGGGGGGGTTGTATATGGCTCTGGGATAACAATATATTGTTTATTTCCAGGAGTTCGTCTGAGCCCCACATACACCCAGGAAACAACAGCAACAGGAGATTGCAGTTCAGTTCTTTGGAAGTGTATCCATCTGTCCAGAGAGAAGACAGAGATATGTTGTAATTGTAGAAGACCTCCTGGGAGGTTATGGAAATTGTGACTCAGCTTTAACAGAGTTGGAAGGGACCTTGCAGGTCATCTAGTCCAACCCCCTGCCCAAGCAGGAGACCCTACCTCTGCCTCTACCTAGGATTGAACTCACAACCTCCTGATTGTGAGGCAAGAGCTCCACCTCTAGGCCACAGAGGTGTGGGACAGAGTCCCAGCATTTCCCTTCTGGGCACCATTTTATGACCACACCATTATCCACACCATTGCAGATGTGCTCAGTTGTACAAGAGATTATTGCTGTAATACCAATATCCCAGTTATGCAGATTAACAAACTGAAATAACAAAATGCAAAATGCAAAAATGGTTTTATGTTTGCAATCCACTCATCCACTAATTGTGTTCAATTTAAATACAATACCAAGCATTTTAATTACAACTGAGATGTACTCCATGATAACATCTGGCACCCAGGGCTGGAGCATTTCCTTTAAATCCATGACTGCTGAATTAATTTCTGACAGATGATCAGGATATATTTTAGCTGGATTTTCTGCAGCAAAATTATTTTGTTTCAAAGTTATGGTAACTGACAGCCCTTAAAAGTAATGGCAATCAAGGGCTATAGGAGGCCCAGATGTGATGCATCTGTGATAGATCCTAGAAGACTCTGTCTCTGAATGAAATGAATGCTTTAAACTAGAACTTTATTCAATTCATTGTGCCATTTTGTCTGATTGCATTGGTAGAACACCACAAGGGGAAAATGTGGGTGATGCTTGCTCTATAGACTCTACTATTTCTGATGCTTGCTCTCTCCTGAAAATATGATTTACCATTTTACCTCTTTTCATGTTTGTGCGGTCTGTCCTGCCAGATGCTTCTAAGTGAAGTTAGATCTGCTGAGTACATAAGCATTTTTTCTATATTTCCCTCCCTCCATCACATTCTGTATAGATTTATCTCATCCATTCAAATCTTGAAATCAGAAATGAGCAATCTGCAGTTTACATATAACCATTCAGCCCATTTATGTAAGTTTTGGAGCCTCTTAGGATCATGCTGCAAATCACAATGGTACCTCATCTCTGTGGTTTTTAGCAGAAAATAGAATATGTGCTAAAATCCACTAAGAAATGCACCAATATAACCTTTTTTCCCCCAAGAAAAAAGGGAAAACAGACCCCAAATCCTAGCCAAATGTTTGTATTGTCAGGAAGCCATCACTATCCTTATAATACCATTCTAGTACCATTCCAGTAGAGTTGTAATAATAATAATAATAATAATAATAATAATAATAATAATAATAATAATAATAATAATAATAATAATAATAATAATAATTTGAGAAGCACAGCCCTAGTAATAAAAACTTGCTCATACCTATCTAAACGATTTCCCCAATTTTGGATTTATTAGATCTGACTAATTAGTTTTCTTTGTACCAATTCTACATTGGTATTATTGGTATTATTTGGTATAATTCTACATAGGAATTATAATAATTCCTACAGAGGAATGATTGAGTCTGTCATCTGCACCTCCATAACTCTCTGGTTTGGCTTTTCAACCAAACAAGACAAACACAGACTTCAACGGATAATTAGAACTGCAGAAAAAATCATTGCTACCACCCTGCATTTCATTGAGGATCTGTATACTGCACGAGTCAAAAAGAGGGCTGTGAAAATATCCACAGACCCCTCACATCCTGGATATAAATTGTTTCAACTTCTACCCTCAAAACAACGCTATAGAGCACTGCACACCAGAACAACTAGACACAAGGACAGTTTTCCCCTGAATGCCATCACTCTGCTTAACAACTAATTCTCACAACACTCTCAAATTATTTACTAAGACTGTATTACTATTACTCTTCTCTTCCTTACTAGTATCTATCTCTTTCCACTTATTACTATAACCATGTTGCTTGTATCTTTCAATTATATTGTTTTTGTTTCCTAGTACAATTTGATAGCTTATTAGTAACCTTGACTATCACTAAGTGTTGTATCTTTTTATTCTTGATGAATGTATTTTATTCTCCTTATGTACACTGAGAGCATATACACCTAAGACAAATTCCTTGTGTGTCCAATCACACTTGGCCAATAAAGAGTTCTATTCAATTCAATTCAATTCTATTGAATTATTTTATTCTACCCCTCAATAAATTCATAAGGGTTTGAGTTTATGCATAATGTGAAACTATGGTTGCTTCAACCATGGTTTACTAAATAAACCACAATGTATGACTTTATGAATAATGCTAAGGTGTAAATTATGGTTTCTGGGTTCACCCAATCTAGCAAACCAAAACTAATCACATAATGTCTTAATGCAATATATGAAGCCAGCTACTATGCGATTTATTGTACACTATGCATTGTGCATGGATCAGAACACAATGATTTGTTCAGTAAACCATGGCCCATAGAATGCCATGTGAACCTAGTTATAATCTTGACATTGCCACTTTCTAATCCCAGCCCCTTTTTTCCTTGAAAACATCAATAATACCACCTTATAAACATCCTTAATCCACAGATCACTGTATAACTGAACCATCTACCAGTATTTAAATCCAACCCACTTTGAAATTACCAGACTGGAGACGGCTAGCATAAAACATGATACAGTCAACCATCTCCTGAAGCCAAATGAAAGTTGTATCATCCCAGTGTTGATTGCCTTGCAGCTTTGTGCTGTATGGACATGCAAAGCCTGGCCTGAGAGTTCCCAGATGCTTTTTTACACAGGAATGCAGCCCCTGAAAATGGCAGGAGAGGCCCATTCTGGCTCCCAGGGGGGTGGGGAGGGGACTTGTTACACAGATACTGAGGATGCTGCGTGACTTGTTCAGCAGATACTGATGATGTGGCAATATTGGAGCCATGCTTTCCTGAATAGATAAAAGACCAGAGTTTTGTCTGATGAGACGCCAGCCAGCACATGATTCCCCCTTGATCTGAGCTTGTTAAAATGGCAAAATTTTGCTGACAGCCTTAAACTCCCTTGGGCCTTTGAATCGTTCTTTCCTATTTGTCCCCACAAAATCTTCCTTTGCATGCATTTATTTGACAGTTGGAGAAATAGTATGGCCCCTTTTTTTTCTTTAAATGAGAGCTTGTATACCACAGCCTTGTAAAACAGGGAGAGGCTTCTCCAACCCTGGAATGTGGTTAATTTAGACCTTAAAACTAAACATATTATTATTAAAAGCCCCCAGAGATGATGAGTTTCGTGTTTGTGTTGTTAGAAAAGATTGTAGAAAAGATATGTGCACATGATTCTTTGATTCTTGCTTCCAACTTAGGTCCCTATGCAGCATCTGTAGATTCTAAGTATTTGTGCCCAGCAGCATCTTGTGGTAATGAGTTCCACAATTCCAACGGGTGGTTCTTTGACTGAACGAACATTTCTTTCACTGAATCTTGAATGTGCTCTCTGGGTAGACAGATGGATGTGACTGTTTTTTAGAACATGTGAGCACCACACCCCTATGGCCTGCATATTTTGTTGGGGAAGCCTTAACATTGTGTTTTTCTATGAACTCCAATGTAAATATGCCCTCATTGCAAAAAATATGTAATCCTGTTTCTTTCCACTTGAGAAGGTGGTAATGAAACAGAAGGAGATTCTTATCTTTGGTTTATGGAAGCTTTCTACTTTGATGCCTCTTTCATTGCAGTCTATGTTTGTGCCCAATATTGTGAGTCTGTAGAATGGGTGGGAATTAGATTTGGGGGTCTGTTCATGACCATATTGAAGAGGTGTAGGTGCCCTTCCTCCACTGTTACACCCCAAATGCTCTATTAACAACTGGAGACTTCAAATACCTTGAGCAGGAAATCCCAGGGAAATCACCCTGCCAGATTTAGAATCAGAAGACTGGAAAGAATTTGGAGCTCACTTAATATATCCCTCTGTTTAATTTTTGTTCAACGTAATAATGATCCAAATAAAGACCACATTACAAAACGAATAAACCAAATAGTTACTTGCAATGAACTTTATAAAAACAATCTCTGTAGACGATTAAAATTCAAAAGGGGCTTGTGTGAGAATTGGCATCATCTGCAAAACAATTCAGCAAATCTGACCAGATTGTTCCTCTGCTGAAGGAAGATTAATAAAAAGATCAAGAAATATCATATATCACTAATGCTGCAAATCAGGTATATTTTCATTCCAACATTCATAGTTCTTTAGCGAATTCCCATGCATGAAGCAACCATCATTTCTGATATCTTGATAGTTCCAAATGCTGAGAATATAGTAACATAAGTGTCTAACAAGGAGTGGTCACTCTAAAATCAGGTTCACTGAATTTTGGACCTGTTACATTCTTAGACTGAAGCACATAGGCTTCAGTCAGGTCCTCCATTCTGGAGGGAAAATACTGACTGCTGATTGGCTAGACTGTCTGGCAGCTCCCTATAAAAGGATTGGCTGTCAGATAGAGCCTTTGCTGGATTGTAAATAGTTGCCAAATAAAGAGCTGTTGTTTTGAAGTCACTTCTGTCTGCCTCTTCCATTCACCCTATTCAACAGGACCAATGTAGTAAAAATATCCTGAATTTTAGGAATATTGTAATTCCTAAAATGCATCTCAAACAGCAACATGAAGTGTCCAATGTGTATGGCACTATAGCATCTCATACAAATGGCTATTTAGTCTTTATTCCAATGAAATGATGGGCTCATCATGTCTTGAGGCCCTCTATCTTCTGCAACTATTTCTCCTACCCCCGACAGTAGCAAACTCTAATTTGGAAACTTGCAGATCATGAGTTCAGACAGTCACACATGACCAATATAACATGGGAAAATGTCATGTTGGAATATCAGTCACATACTGTCTACTTTTATTATAATGCTTTTTATCTTACGCCGCCCTGAGTCCTCAGGGAGTAGGGCGGCATATAAGAACACTAACATACATACATACATACATACATACATACATACATACATACATACATAAATCTTGTGCCTAATATCACCTAACTAACACCCTAAACAGAAAAAAGCAACTTCAGAGATGCTGGTTAGCTTTTACATAAATAGCATTCACTGGATCCACTCACTGATTAAACCATAATATAATTTGTTTGGCTTTGGCTGAGTAAAAGATATGTCCAAGAGACCATGGTGAATCACACGGTGATTTAGCACAAAGTGTCAACTTCCAGTGTGCTTCAGCTGTGTGAAATGGCTCCTTTGAAACAATTAATGTTCAGTTTTTAGCATCAAAAGTGCATAGAATTCAAGCCTAATTCAAACACACTTCCACATCAGCAACTGTTGCAATGAACTCTATATTGAGCTACCTTTGAAGAGCATTTGAAAGCTATAGCTAGTGCAGAGTGCAGTGGCGCAGGCAGTTGTGGCCCATGTAGCACCACTACTCTAAGAGCTGCACTGGCTGCCA